>JARKHS020030882.1:0-28747 GCA_030143305.2 Amblyomma americanum
TTTAATCATTAAATTTTACAATACTTGACAAAGCACCCATCTTGAATTGCATGTGGAAATCGCCAAAACATAGCAGAGAGAGCGAAAAAACGGATTTCAAGGGGGAAGAAACGCTTATGAACACCATTTTTTCGTCTCCTTTCTTTTCCTGTTGAGTGCTCTGTCACTGCTCTTTGGCAGAAAACATCAACACTCCCAACAGCACTATTCCCGAATGCAAAAAAAGAACCCGGTATATAAACGTGTTCCGTTCTACTTTCCCGGAGACTGCACCAAAAGAACAACTATTCCCTTCATTGGTCGGCGCTTTCAGCTGGCGGTTTCAATGTCTCGAACAATGATTTTGGCAAAAATAAACTGACACGTTCGATGCCTAGTCAGCTTATTTTCTCACCTGACAAATAAGCGAATATAACGAAAAAACGAATACAAACTGAAAGCTAAGCACCAGACTTAGGAACCAATCTAGGCACCGCTTAAAAGAAAACAAACGAGTCAGAGCCTCTTCTATCTCAACTATGAATTTTCTACACACTTCAGGCAGAAACCAAGCCGTTTTAGACGAAAGATGGCAACGTGCTCAAAGCGTCACTGTTTTCATATATCTCTACAGTTTAGCTGTGCAATATATTCACCACTGCAGAGCAGAACGTAGTGCGAGAGTTTGTGCGTTGCTGGGTGAGTCAGCTGCTTCTGACACGAGTCCCATACCACGTAAGTGCACTCATAAATTTAGTTGGTTAATTTGTACCGTATATATTTGGGAATATTAACTATATTGTTTGTTGATGTTTTACTATGATTTATATTTTTAACTATTAATTGTTTATTGAGAAATGTATTATTATTTAGTTATTCGTTGATGGATTCATTCATTCATTCAGTGAATAAGTCAGTCATTCAGTGAATGAGTTAGTCATTCAGTGAATGAGTCAGTCATGCAGTGAATGAGTCAGTCATTCAGTGAATGAGTCAATCATTCAGTGAGTTAGTGAGTTAGTCAGTCATTCAGTGAGTTAGTTAGTGAGTCAGTCAATCAGTGAGTTAGTTAGTGGGTTAGTCAGTCATTCAGTGAGTTAGTTAGTGAGTTAGTCATTCAGTGAGTTATTCAGTCATTCAGTGAGTTAATCAGTCATTCAGTGAGTTAGTTAGTTAGTTAGTTAGTTAGTTAGTTAGTTAGTTAGTTAGTTAGTTAGTTAGTTAGTTAGTTAGTTAGTTAGTTAGTTAGTTAGTTAGTTAGTTAGTTAGTTAGTTATTAGTTAGTTAGTTAGTGCGAGTTTTAGTAACGCATGCACAACAGCTGAGGCCGTCGCGCGCTGACCTCTAAGAGCCAAATGTTTCACTGCACTGGCGCTGTGACTGCACCGAAGGAAACTGGTTCCGTATAACCAGCGACTAGATTTGCCAATCGGAGCGTTTTTAAAATACGTGCTCAAGTGTTCTCAGATTGCAGGTGGCGCGCGCGAAATATCTAAAAATAAAGCCTACGCCTCTTTACCGATCGTAAACTTTCGACACTACCAATAATCGCTACCGACAGACGAGGCCCGCTGACATTCAGATCCCGACAGGAAAAGAATCGGGTATCCGTAACACGCGCCACTTAGTAACAGCCCTGTGATAATCAAGTTAGCCAATGGGGCAACATCCTTCGCAGTAACTATGAACTAGGGACAAAAAAGCGACTGCCCTGCCGGCCTCGGCGAGTCTGCCTGAATGCCAACTCTGCCAAAAAAATAACGCGATCATCGGTGCAGAGCGAGTGAGTTCCGGTGGCTGTTCCCTCGTGGACCTCTCCTATATAGATGCACGCACTTCATGTCGTTTTCGTGCATCTCGTTGAACGTTCTTGAAGCACATCCCATGAACCTATCCAATTTTTATTAATGCGAAAGCATTTCTTATCTCATGAGTGGCACGCATAGGACCGGTCGGGAGAGCGTGCCGGCAGAGCACATCCGCACGAACTGTCAATCATCCATTATAGGGGCAATTAATAAAATAGATAGCTATATAATTAAGCAATTAGCACGTATTAGTAATTAAGTTCACGAATGACTAATTTAACAAATACTTAATAAATTAGCTGGATGAAAAGTTAATTTCCCCACAAATTAATCGGGGACCTAATCGAATAATCAATTAAGTTACCAAATTGATCAATTAATTGTGTCACTAATTCCTGGTCAATCCCCGGACCCGCCGAGGGTATGCGCTATTAAGCCCGAGGATATCATCATCAGCATCATTATCATCAACATGGACCGACGTGTCTGAACGCTTGCCAGGTGCTGTTACGCTTCATCACAGCGCCGTGTGTACGCAACAGGTCATGATTTCGCCGCACGTAATTCCTTACTTGATGACAGGCCTTCATGTTTATATAACCTATATTTAGTTTGGTTTATTGGGTTTAACGGGCTCCAGAATAATTTCGACCACCTGGGGTTCTTTAACGTGCAATGACATCGCACAGTACACGGGCCTCGAGAATTTCGCCTCCATCGAAATTCGAACCGGCGTCTTTGGCGACAGCAGTCGAGAGCCACAACCACTGAGCTACCACGGCGGCTCCTAACCTATCTTTACTCCTTTTCTTTTATATCCCTTATTCCTTACCTCTCCGCGCGGAGAAGCAATACGGTAACTTCTGGTACTTCTGGCCCTAGTGGACTCCACCAACGCCGCATGTGTCTGCCATCGGAAGTCAGCGAGTCGGAGAATGGGGAGAGCATCCCGGCACTAGACAGCCATCATGGTGCCCAAAAAAGGATCGACACCCCAGCTCCACCACCTTGAAATCTGGCAGTGGAACTGCCGTTCGTTCTTTCCGTCCTAATGCAGCATCTCTTCTCCAATATATACATTCCGCCCCAGTCCCCTCTGACGTCATTTGTTATCAAGAAGTGGGCAAAGGGCCCATCCGCATACTAGGTTATTACACGCTTCAAACGCACCTCGCATCCCGGGTAGCCATCCTGATTTCGGAAACCATAGCTGCTACAACCCATGCCCTCAACTCGTCCGACATCGATCATCAATTCATCGAAATTATTCCCCGAAAGGCCCGCAAGCAAAGTACGTTCATCCTCAATGTTGTTGGGGACGAGGGGTCCTTGAGTGAGCTGACTCTTTCAGCGCCGCAGCTCCCTTCTCCGAATGACGTTGTCGGACTTGGTTATGAAGGAAACTGTACAGGAGGTTTATTTTACATTATTTACAAGATTTTGGAACCCATTGGAGGGTGATGGGGGAAGGTCGGAGGATCTGAGAAGGTCTGAGGATGATCGAGGATTCCTCCCTCACGGCACTCGTCGTCCGGTTTAAAAAGGGTCCGGTCCCTAGGATTCCCCAGGTTCGAGGAAGTCTTCGCCAGGTTGGGCGTGGCCTAACTTGCGTTGTCGTACACACACACACACACCACTTCACATAGGGACACTCCCCCGTCACATGCCTCGCCGGAGAAAGAGGGTGCCGCTGGACAATCGCCCCCACCAGAGAGAGCGTTGTCTTCGCGTCCGAACGACAGTTCTCACGCTCCAGCCGGACACGTCTTCCGGGAAGTCCGAATGGGCGAGGCGCCGGCGAGCAGGCACAGTTGAAGGGGTGAGTCACCCCCTGCTCGGTTCTGGCAGTCGCTAACTGCTTCCGTGCCGCACGATCTTCCGTGAACAAGGTTTACAAACGGCAGTGGAATCCTCCGTCTCGAATCCAATAAACCACGCGGGGACCGGCCGTGGGAAACAAGATGCCTATCGCCGTGCAGTGACCCCGGTTGCAGGTGTCCTGGCCGAATACGCCACTGAATCAGACCACCGGCTGTCGCCAGAAACCTTACAATGTGTACAGTCCCGCTCAACAAAAACACGCTCCGTTTGGCCCCCTGCTTTCGGAGCGCCGCCGCATAGCCCAACGTAATCGTCTCGTGGTACTTGGCGACTAAAATGCTCCCCACACGACCTGGGCTTACCGAGTCGATACAGTATGGCCATACTGGGCAGCTTTCTACATCCTGAAGCAACAAAGGCGTCTACCAACAGAACCTTGCAAGCAGTAGCCCATCAATTTATCGGCACTGACCAAAAGCTCCTGGACACCCTCCGCTCCAAATATTTCGGCGCTCGACAGCCACTTATCTTATCTACCACTTACACAGGCCACGCCAACACGGAACTCTACGCGCCAATCACTTATGAACAGGTCATCACAACTGCACACGCTTGTAGCCACTCTAGTGCCCCAGGTGCCGACAAAATCACTAACGCAAAGCTACGCAACCTCTCCGATTATTCCATTCAAGCACTTACCCAATACATCAATGATGAACTGCGGACCCAAGGCAAAATACCCCCTAAATAGAAACACGCAGAACTTATACTCATCCCTAAGCCCAACAAGCCGCCCTCCCTCTCTGCTCTCAGGCCCATATCGCTCACCTCCTGCTTGGGCAAGCTATACGAGCGAGTCATCCAGACACGCCTGCAAAATTATATTGAAGATCATAATCTATTTCCCCCTTTCTGCTCGGCTTTCGACCAGGTCTTTCTGCACAAGACGCCTTTCTTCTTATCAAACACGAAGTCCCCACGGGGATACCTCCTGGCGGAGAGCACCTTCTTCTAACACTTGACATTATGGGCGCCTTCGAAAACACTTTCCATTCTGCAATCCTAGAATGTCTAAATCAGATACACTGTGGATCTCGCATCTTCCAATATATCTCCACCTTCCTCACTGCCCGCACAGCCACGATAGGTATCGGATCTACTAGATCGTCTCCCTTCCATAACACCTGACAAGGGCACTCCACAAGGTGATGTCCTATCACCACTACTATTCAATATAGCCATGGCTCCTCTCGCCTACAAGCTCTCTACACTCTCCGACATCGGATATACCATCTATGCGGATGACATCACCATCTGGTCAACCCGAGCGTCCCTCGCCGCCAAAGAGCAAGCCTTACAAACAGCCATCGGTGTCTTCGAGCATTTTGTTCACACCAGCGGTATGCAGGGTGCACCGGACAATCGGAAATAATCCATATCCATGGCCCCCGCTATCGTTCCCCCGGCCCAATCATGCTCGAAATTCACAACCACGCTGTGGAAGAAAAATCACTCATCCGAGTGCTTGGCCTCTGGGTCCAGCATGACGGCAAGCCCACCCACACCATTGGCGCTCTACGCACGTCTGTGCTCAATATCGCACGTATGGTACGACATATCGCTGGACATCGGAAGGGCATGCGCGAGGATGACACCATCCGCCTCGTCACGGTCCTGGCCATGAGTCGAATTGAGTATGGCCTGCCATACCACCACATTGATCGCACCGCCGAGAGTAGTATCGATATCCTTTTCCGTACCCTCTTTAAAGGAACTCTGGGCCTTTCCATGTGTACATCCACCACGAGACTGTTTGCACTTGGGATTCACAACACGTTTGCGGAAATCCAGGAGGCTGTTCGGAACTCCCAACAGACTCGTCTCGTCACCACTTCGGCGGGTAGGGCCATTCCTTCAAGGATAGGTGACCCGCAAGGCACCAGGACAATGGCCCTGACCGAAGTTCTTCCAAATGCTGTCCGCTCATGCTTTTACATGGACCCTATCCCTCGCCATATGAACAACGAGTCAAAGGCCCCGCGCCGTCAGGCCCGCATTCGCAGCCTTCGTAGACAAAACGACCAAGACACCTCGACTATGTATGTGGATGTGGCTTCCTATGCACAGCCCCACAGATATGCTTGCGCTGCTGTCAACCACGCCAACACCCGCTTTCTTGGAGCGTCCTTCATGGCGCAGGATCCGTCGGCCGCAGAAGCCACTGCAATAGCCATCACCATCAAAATGGGCGACACCCAACACCACGGCACTCACATTTTTAGACTCCCAAGCCGCTTGTAGAGCCTATACGAGTGGACGTGTCCCGCGCACGGCTCTCCGCGTACTGGGCGGCCATCTCCAGTATGATCACGTCATCACCTGGGTCCCAGAACATGCAGGTCTCGATGGCAATATTAGGGCCGACGTTCTAGCTCGAGATTACACCAACCGAGCGGGGCACACTGACTCTACTCTCTACCCCCTCTCAACTCATTTTTCAACCCGCCCAGAGACCCTCCGCCTAAATGGCGTCTCTATCTCCCGCAACATAAGAAACTGTCCCCTTACTTACTTTCCCCAATCTTCACCACCTACATCGCATTCCCATAACATTATACACAGATACATGTCCTTGGTGTGGCGAAATTCTCACATTCGCGCACATTACATGAACATGCTCAGATAAACCGAAGCACTTAAAGCCACACAACCAGGCGCTGAAGCAGTGGGAGGTGACGCTGGCCAGGGGCACCCTGGAAGACCAGGAGCTGCTAGTCGCCATCGCCAAAGCGTCCGTGGAAGCCACACTGGAGTCGTGGACTGAGGACCCCACCCACAATCCGCTCCGCTCTTCTTTTAACAATTAAATGTTTATTCTCTCTCTCTCTCTCTCTCTGGTACTGCTAGTAGAATCCCAGTACGTTTCTTCGCAATGCACATGCGGCAAATACAATAAAGTACGCTTCCCCATAACTCCTGCAAAAAGCAACAAAAAATTCCAGGGGTGCACTTAAGTCTGCTTAGGTGCAGTAATAAAAAATTATTTCTCTTGCTGCCGATTATGTTGCTCCGTGTTCGTTTCTTAATGTATTTGCCGTTTCTAAGTCGTGTTTTCGTTCTAACTTCTGTTCTACGACATCCGAAGACGTGGGTCCCGTTACTAGAGCATGTAGTAAGCACACCAAAGCACTATTGACTGATTCATTCTTCAATTCGATTAAATTATCGATGAATGTGCTAAATAGTGCACTGATTGACCTAACTAATAATTCGCCAAATCAATAAATTAATCACCCAACTAGTTAATCATTATTGGTGACTTAATTGAATATTTGATTCGATTGCCGATTAATTTGTGAGGTAATTGATTAATTGAACTAATTATTTATTTCATATCCTTATTTACTTACCCATTTAAATAATCAGTTTGCTGACTTAATCATCAATTCACGCTTATTACATAACTGTTTAATCAACGAATTTATTAATTACTCCTATAATGGATGATTGACAGTTCGTGCGGACAAGCTCTGCCGATACGCTGTGCCGACAGGTCCGGTAAACGCCACTCATGAGACAAGAAATGCTTTAGCATTAAAAAGCTAAAGCCCCTTGTGTCCTCATAAGGCAAGTTAAGCAAATTTAGAAAATTTTACCAACTTTTCCGAAATTTTTTTACTTCGCTATAACATCGGCATTAAAGCTATTCCATTCATCGCTGTAATATCACTTCTTAATTTACAGCATATCTAATCTGGTGGCGAAAATATTTGCACATCTTCTCAATATGTCCTCGCGACAACTCCACACTGTTGGACGTGCGGCAGGCCACCTATAGGTTACTCGGGCTGTGGCTCCTATTTCAATAACGTTCAGAGCCATCCGACTGTAGCTACTATAGAGTGCTTGAAGTCCACCCAGCTTGGGCATTGCTTACAGACTTCAAATAGACATTAGATGGAGCGTCCGCATTATCTCCCTGCTCCTCTCTTCTTTCCCTATATTTTCATCCATTCTTCCCCGTATCCCCAGGGTAGTGAAAAACCCAGGTACGTAAGAGACTAATATAAAAAAGCATTCATTAGGAAAATGATTTCCGTTATGGTATTCTAGCATAAACCAAGAGCAAGAAAACGAACTTGGTCAGGACGTCGAGCAGACATGGCTAGGAGCATGAGGGGCACCTTATGACGTTATGGTTCGGGCGTGTTATGCCCTGAACAGACAATCGATGGTCTTTTAACGCAACGGTGTTAATTTCAATGAAGAGGAAGCCTAGAAAATGGTGGCACAAAACAATGCGTAGACATAAGGTTACAACATTTTCTGTGAAAGGCTCGCTCAGGAAACGACTGAGTGATTGACAGTGAGTGCAGGCATTGTATTACATAGGCACGTAAATCCACCACCATCTATTGCCTGTCGTAGCCTGGACGAAAAAATTTTCCAAAAACTTAACAAGTTACGTAATTCGCGAGAGCTGAAAGGTATACTTCTTACTAACCTACTTAGGAAGGAATTAAGCATTACCGAATTTCAACTAGCCAAAACATCACAGTGGGCTATAGGGCACGCAGCCTTAGGCGGCTCGGGGTTAATTCCGAACGAATGAGGCTCCTTTACGTGAGTGAGAACAACGCTAAGTACCTGGGCGCCTTAGCATTTCGCCTCCGTAGAAATACGGACGCCGCCAGTGGTCAGCAACTGAATGCCAAGACCATTGAGTCCTCCTGACGGCCACGGCTCGAAGATCATGGACCGACCAGAGTTTCTATAAGGGACGCATTTGGCTATACTTCAGGCGTCCATGCCTTTAGCAACGCTGCCAACAAACCACAGCAAAAACAACCATTGAATGCTTCATTCTCTTTGTATTATGAGCAGTTTCAGGTTTGGTGGACCTTGACCGCTGAACCAGCGCTTGAATGATAGTAGGGCATGGAGATAACATATAAACACGCCGCAGTTCTCAAGAACTCCTTATTTACTTGCTCTGGTGTTGCATTGCATTGTAACACCGATTTCGTACTCCAGCTTCTGTTAAAGGCATCTCCAGCACATGACAAAATGTAAGCTTTTCTCATTTTTCCCACAGCAGCTGCCTCACAAGCCACTTAAATATCAGGTGTCTCTTTCGTTTCAGGCACACTGAGAAAAGTTTGCAGACGGCCCAGTCGTACAATGAAGAGAATGAAAAAGATATTTTCTATCACCCCCACGAGATGTCGTTTCGAACAGTCCTAATTTCCGCTGCCTGTTTCCTGAAGAATACGAGTCTGGCGGCGTCCTCGTGCTCATCTTTAAACAATAACAATCGTGTTTGATTTTCAACATCTATGAAAACATATTCGAAAACAAATGAGCCTTCTAAAATTCGTTACTTGGCAAATAATTGTTTTGGCTTCTCATTCGGTACTAACAACCACAGAACATTTTCACTATTTCGAAAAAAGCATAAAATAGAGGCTGAACAAGACAGTTCTCCATCCCAAATGCAACACATTTATTTATCATTATATTTTTCTCTAATGAAGCTGATGCGGCGCTGTTTACTCCTTTCAGCTCGGTGAAGTTCAAAACGTAGTGCAAAGTCGTCCCCATTCAGACCAAAAATAACCCGCTTTTCTAAAAGCTCCGTCATAAACAGAGGAACGCCAAAGGGTACACGTCTTTCTGCGTGCCTTTAAGGTCGCCACTCAAGGTTTAGATTCAAGCAGTCGTTACCTTATTTTTGTGTGTTATAATGAGAGCGCTGAAACCGGAACATAAAATGTCGGCAGCCAAAAAGTACGTCCTCGACCGTCGTTCTCAATCCTGGGGCTCGGGCCGCTCCCTAGAGGGCGCCTCTTTTAAGTCAAATGAAGTCGCCCTTCCGTGCTGCAAGGATTCAAGATGCATGCATTCGCTCAATAAAAAATGATTCGAGAAATAAAATGAGAGAGGTAGGGACCTCGTGGAGTCACAGCCGGCGTTCATGTTGTTTTCGTATTAAGAGTGGAAAACACGACTAGCATCCCACGTCTTGCCCAGGGGATTTTTTGAAATTGTCGAAAAAAGAAACCTCTTGGCATTTCCTGTTTCCCCTCTTATAGCGCAAGCTTACAACGAATGTACTTATCTGCCCAGGACGGCCTCTACGACCGTCCCTTAAGCCCAACGTGCTTTTATATACAGCCACTACGAGCGAAATGTTGGTGAATGCGCGTCAGCAGTATACGCTGAACTGGCAAGTTTCACGACTGAAATAATCATGAATATTCGCTACACGCGTGCCTGTTCTTCTTTCTTTACAAAGACTTGACCAACTTGGTGGGTAGTTCATGAAGGCCTTGCGGATTTTATTTACTTTGTGCCCTTGAGCCCCAATCCGAAGAATGTCAACAATAAAGGTCCTAGCATGCATTCACCTAGTGCTCATGAATACAACTTTCGGAACTAAATGTTGCGGAAAGACTATTCGTCTACGTTTGTAGGCAGTTCTGAAAGATTTTTCCTCTTTAGTCCACAAAAAGCACCAGCATTTTCTTTCTTTAAGGCGACACTGAGGAAAACTGAACCATTTCTTTTAGCAAAATCCGATATTTATGCATTTCGTGGCTTTGTTGTAGCTTTTCCGGCGGCGAAAAATACATTTATTGCTAAGAGATTTGAATTCGAAGTTTAAAAACTTTTTTCGCCGCTCTGATTCAAACTCGGGGCTCTCTGATGACGAAGTACCCCAAAATGCAAACGTAAACGCGGACTCCGTGATTGCTGGTTACGAACAATGTAGCCTATAGCAGCAGCCGAAATCAAAACTACCGCCGGCGGTACACTGTAGGTCTCTATCAGCCTTCGATGATGTCGCTTTGTTTACGTATGCACCAACTTTACGATGGATCCCGGTCCAGATTCCGGCAGCGAAGTTCTCGCAAAGAACTGCGGCCTGCACTTCAGCAACCTCAACCCCACACGGCGTGCGATAATTTCGAGGGCTGAGGCGGCGGGCCTTGCAATGTGGCAGCGTCGGCAGCAAGCCAAGCTACAGGTGCGGCAGCTGTCAACTCCGAGCCACTGTCACGACTGATGAGTACAGACTGATACCTACGGACACAACTAAACTCTGTAATAATAGTCTACTTAGGGCTGGTCATGCAGCTCAGCATCTTGGTACGTCGACAAAGCCCGAGCGGTGCCTTTCCTAACTTGAAGCACCAAAAAAATACCGGAACTCACAAGGCCGCCTGTTGCGCCGCCAAAGGTATGTTTTCATTGCCATTCGACATTCAGGTTTTCTTTTTGCTGTTTTCATAGTGCGATAAAAGTGCACTATCCGTCTGAAAACAAAACTTATATACTTCAGTATCCAAACGCGTAAGCTCAAAGATCCTGGTATTCGGGTACTTCGTCAACGCGTTTGTACTTGCGAGATTGGCCTGTGCCGGCGATTAGCTGTATTTTATTCCTGCCTTTTTTTTACCTTACAAGAGCTTCGCTTTCAGTAACAGTGGTCGTTTTGTGGTAAAGAGCTGGCATTCTATCAATAGAAGCCAACTTCTATTTCTCCTCAGTATCCTTTTAAAGTACACAAAAGAGATTTTTCACGATTTTACTAAGCCTTTAAGAATTCTTAGCTTTATAATCTATATAGCACGGTCATTTCTCTCTTTTTTTGTTAATTAGAAGGCTTGCCGTGTGGCACCAAAAGAGGCTGAATATTTGTCGTCTTTTTACTTCCCGCCAGAACAGTAGCAGAACGTCAGTTTTCCCATCAAAAAAGAGGACGCGTCACTCACTTTTGTTACTGCCTTCAAGCGGTACAAAAACAAAACATCAAAGCATCAAGCCGCGTCGCTTATTGGTCTCGGCCTGTTCCCGTTTGAAGCAGCCGCCAGCGTAAAATGTTTGATAATCAAGCTGGAGTGATGTGAATAATGAAGAAACGCATCAAAGGGAAGAGAATCGGAAAAATGAAAAGCGGCACAGAAAACACGACCTCGCGAAATAAAGCGTATAACGAGTGCTCTCAAAGTCAGCAAGCTTTGCTCGACTTGTTGCCAAGCACCTGTTATTCGTGCCTGTCCGTTACCTTTTTCGCCCCGCTGTCCTCTCTTCTTTCATTCTTGCTCATCGCCGTCTTTCAGACCGTATTAAGCGGTTGCAGAAGGTCCTCCCTTCTACAACACCACAAAGCTGTGGACCGCGGCAAATTGAAAGAACAAGCCAACGATAAGGTCGGCGAAGCCGGCGCCGAGGACGAGCAGAGGCAGCGGGGAACGGCAGGATGAGGGAGTGTAAAAGGGGAAAAAGGGGAAAATACACCGAAACACTGGTTGTAGCTAGGGACAAGTAGGGAGAAAGAGGAGCTGCGCGAAGCTGCAAGGGCTCCATGGAAGCGAGATGTATAGAAAGGCAGACGTTGCGAAAACGTGGCGCTCGAAACAGAAAGGACACGAAGGCAAAAAAAAAATAAATGGCGTCTCGCTTAATTGAGTCAAACAAAGGCGTTCCAGTAATTTGGTTTGCCGGACTAAGGAACTCAAACTGCCGCTGAGGCCGTTCGCTTCTCCGCAGGCACACACGGGCGCGCGCCCGGTGTTTCGCCCTCTCTTTCGCTGTTCCTGGCGCGCTTTTTTTGTTGTTTTCATTTCTTCCCTGCTCCCTTTTCTCCCCTCGTGTCCTGTTGCTCCTGCAAGCTGTTTCGCCGGGCAGCGTCTGTGGGCGGTCTCGCCGTCATTCCCCTTTGTTTACTCCACCGACTCTCGCGACATTACGTCTTTATAACTTTCCCTTCTTCCCTAACGCATCTCTACGCGTACTGCTTCTTTTTCTACCTCGCTGCACTTCTATCACTCTTCTTTCAGTTATTTCCTATCTTTCTTTTTCTTTCGTTTCTTCCTTCATTCTTCTTTCGTCCGTCCCTTCTTTTCTTTCTTGCTCCACTCTTTCTTTTTTAGTGCGAAAGCACTTGTACGCTCACCAACCCCGACCAACCACATTGTCACCCTACGTACGTTCACCGTACGTCCGTCCGTACGATCTTGTGCCGCTGCCTAGCAACCCGAGTTGTTCGGGTAGTAACTCCGGTAGGCTCGGGTAAGTTCGAAGGAGCATCGCGCGTGCTGCGCGAAAGGTTGCTCGGGAAGAGCATCCCTACCGTGGCTGCGATAGAAACAGCCACCTCCAGTGCAGTGGGGCATCGCTTAACCGCTGCGCCACTGCGCTGGTAGTGGTATTACGACTCGCCGCCATCTCTGAATGTTAAGGTAGAGGATGACCAATTCAGCATATATGGGCATTAACCCACTAAAGATATCACGTCATACCCTTCAGCCGGAGCTTAAGTGCCCTCTTCATTTGAAGAATGAACACCTGCTTTCGCTCGTCTGCTCGGTTTCACTACGTTAAATCCCTACCAATTTTCGTCCTCTCTTTTCTCCGCTATTTCTTTTCACCTTCCTTTATTTTCGATTCCCTTCTTTCTCGCTTGCTTTCTGTACCTTACTGCCACCTAGGACTGGGTCCCGCCAAGTACCGGTCGACCTATCAGGCGTCGTTCACGCGCAATGGAGCTGCAAAAACAACGGATCGGCGCACCTCATCTCACCCGCCGCGGTGGCTCAGTGGTTAGAGTGCTCGGCTACTGAGCCGGAGTTCCCGGGTTCGAACCCGACCGCGACGGCTGCGTTTTTATGAAGGCAAAACGCTAAGGCGCCCGTGTGCTGTGCGATGTCAGTGCACGTTAAAGATCCCCAGGCGGTCGAAATTATTCTGCAGTCCTCCACTACGGCACCTCTTTCTTCCTTTCTTATTTCACTCCCTCCTTTATCCCTTCCCTTACGGCGCGGTTCAGGTGTCCGCCGATATATGAGGAAGATACTGCGCCATTCTCTTTCCCACAAAACCAATTATTATTATTCACCTCATCTCGCACCGAAGGATACGGGCAAGCGCAAGCCGAAAGTCGCAGAAGTTATAACAGAGTACTAACGAAGGTCGGCGAAAAAAATCAGGGTTTAATTACAACCACTTTTGATACAAGTATCAAAAGTGGTTAATTTGAAGTGGTGAAGTGAAAATGCGCCCTTCTTTTTTTTTACGGGGTGCATGAAAAGCGCTGACTTATAGTTAGAGCGTTTAAGGGTATAGGTTTAGTGGACATCTGCAGTAACACACCTACAGTTGCGAGCGAGAATTCAGAGAGCCGCCACACAAACTGTTATCTACCTCCGTAATCGAGGCCTGGAAATTTCCTCCGAGAAATGCGCACTAGTGCCATTTACGCGCAAACCCATGGCAAACTACAGTGTAATGATAAATGGCCAAATAATACGATGGGTCCGATCGTACAAGTTTCTAGGTGTCATAATCGACAGGGACTTGTCATGGAGCCCACACATATCATACGTGAAAAAACGGTTGACAGGCATCTGCCACCTGTTCAAGTTTTTCGCTGGCAAGACCTGGGGAATGTCGCCTAGTGCCATGTTACAACTGTACAGGGTGCTTTTTCTAGGATTTCTGCGATACAGCTTGCCAGCAATAATCAACACAGGCAAAACGAATCTACGCACAATACAAAGTCTCCAGGGTCAAGTGCTCCGGATCTGTCTAGGCCTGCCTCAGAGTGCTTCAACAGTGGCTACGATAGCAATCGCTAGAGACCACTTTGTCAAGACCCACATTGAAATTGAAGTACTCAGGACCCATATAAGGCATCTAGCCAGGAATCCTCGTCACCATTTAGCCTCTCTACCAGCGGACAGGCCACACACATCTTTCAGCCAAACGATAACTGCATATGAAGAATCATTGCCAGCTTTTTTCACTCCGGCTGCGAGACCTTCGATCCCTCCATGGTGCCTCGCTCAGCCAAAAATCATCCTCGCAATACCTGGTATCTCGAAAAAGGCTGATCTGTCATCACCAGCCCTTAGACAGCTCACGCTACTACATTTGTACGAGAACTACCGTGACTCAACGCATATTTACACTGATGGATCTGTCCTTCCAAGCAGCTCCGCGGCGGCAATCGTCATTCCAGCGAAAGCTACAACAATCAAATTTAAGACGACCCACGCGACAACATCGACGGCAGCAGAGCTCGCAGCGCTCTTAACTGCCCTTCATCACATTGGTGATTAACCGCCACACAAATGGACAATATTCTGCGACTCGAAGCCGGCACTGCAGTCTCTACTGTCACCTCTACGACGCGGACCGCACGAACAACTAATCTTCCATATTACAGAGACGTTACACCATATAAGTGATGCCGGCCATGAAATAACGTTCCAGTGGCTTCCCAGTCACTGCGGGATTATCGGCAATGAACGGGCGGATCACGCTGCCCGCTCAGCCCATACTGAGGAGCGCCACGTCCCAATTCCTCTTTCTAGAACTGACGCGGCACGGAAGCTCCGCCTACTTGCTCGGCAGTGCACCGAGTCGCAATGGAATGAGCCTCATATATTGTGCTCCTGCCCGCATTACAGTCCACAGAGGGCATGCCTTAGCCACGAACTTGACCAACTGGACGACCAACCGCTATCCGAAAAAAGAGTTCTCCAACATCGAAAGGACCTACCGTCGCAGAAGAAGGCCGTGCAAGCGCTTTTGCGCTTCTTACAATCTACCGGCCTGTGTGAAAGACTTTAATTGGAACGCCTTGGTGTGGTGTGGTGTGTGGTGGTGGTGGTGGTGCGTGGTGCGTGCGTGAGTGTGTGCGTGCGTGTCCGTGTGTGTGTGTGTGTGCGTGTGTGTCCGTGTGTGTGTGTGTGTGTGTGTCTCTGTGTCTGTCTGTGTGTGTGTGTGCGTGTGTGTGTGTGTGTGCGTGTGTGTGTGCGTGTCCGTGTGTGTGTGTGTGTGTGCGCGTCTGTGTGCGTGGTGCGTGGTGCGTGCGTGTGTGTGTGTCTGTCTGTGTGTGTGTGTGTGTGTGTGTGTCTGTGTGTGCCTGTGTGTGTCTGCGTCTGTGTGTGTGTGTGTGTGCGTGTGTGTGTGTGTGTGTGCGTGGTGCGCGTGCGTGCGGTGGTGGGTGCGTGTGTGTGTGTGTGTGCTGTGTCTGTGTGTGTCTCTCTGTCTGTGTGTGTCTCTGTGTGTGCGTGTGTCTGTGTGTGTGTGTGTGTCTCTCGTGTCTGTGTGTGTGTGTGTGTGCTGTAGTTCGTGTCCGTGTGTGTGTGTCGTGTGTTGGGCGCTGCTGCTGTCCGGAGTTCCCGGTGTTCGAACCCGACCGCGTGCGGCTGCGTTTTTATGGAGGAAAAACGCTAAGGCGCCCGTGTGCTGTGCGATGTCAGTGCACGTTAAAGATCCCCAGGTGGTCGAAATTATTCCGGAGCCCTCCACTACGGACCTCTTCGTTCCTATCTTCTTTCACTCCCTCCTTTATCCCTTCCCTTACGGCGCGGTTCAGGTGTCCAACGATATATGAGACAGATACTGCGCCATTTCCATTCCACCAAAAACCAATTATTATTATTATCAGTTCATGTCAGCTCGTTCTGATACCAGGGAAAAAATTTGAAAACACGTTTTGCCTGTTCGGAAGAACTTGGGGCAGCTATTTTGATGCATCCTATTTGGAAAGCGCCATTTCTTGCGTCTACAAGAATAATTTATTTTCGGTTTCATTCTCCTGCTACTCATCTCTCCAGCTCTTCCTTTTCTTTTCTGCTTGTTTCTTTCTTGGCTGTTTTGTTCCGTCTTTCTATTTTAATTTCGTTCTTTTTGTTTACCTAATTTTCCTAGAGGCAGGCACTGAAGGTATTTTCGTCGTCATGCAAGGAAAATGGAGCAGAGGGCCGCGTAATGCTTTCATCATACTCGGCGCTACTCCATAGTTGTATGACCATGTCCTAAGCAAAGCCTTTTTTGTTGAAAACGGAGCTTAGGTAAAGCCCGATGTTTTTTTTTCTACTATTGTGTGGGGGTGTTCTTCTGAGTCACCGAAACGAGCACAGAAAAGTTGAATACGAGTAGATACAGGGTAATGTATAATAGGGGAATTTTACGTGAAAAAAGAAGACAACCTTCAGCCTTAGTACTTTTATTGAAGCGGCAAAAAGCTTCATAAGAATAGCATCGCTCGTTCTAGTGCTGGCAAGACAACACGAAAAGCCAATATTTCCCTAACTGTTGCTCCTAATTGCTCCCGCTGCTGTGCATGCAATATGCGATCTATCAATGTCGACTTACAAGCAAAAAAAAAACGGCCGTGACAAAAAGAAAGAAGCAAAACCCAACAAATCGTACTGAACATTATAAAAGATTTCTCCGCGATTTACATTTTGTGTGTGCGCGCGTGCGTGCGTCTGTGTGTGTCTGTGTCTGTCTGTCTGTCCGTCCGCGCTGCGCGCGTGTGCGTGCGTGTGTGTGTGCGTGTGTGCGTGCGTGTGTGCGCGCGTGCGTGCGTGCGTGTGCGTGCGTGCGTGCGTGCGTGTGTGCGTGCGTGCGTGCGTGCGGGTGTGCGTGCGTGCGCTGTGTGTGTGTGTGTGTGTGTGTGTGTGTGTGTGTGTGTGTGTGTGTGTGTGTGTGTGTGTGTGCGCGTGCGCGTGCGCGTGCGTGTGCGTGTGCGTGTGCGTGTGGTGTGGTGTGTGTGTGTGTGTGTGTGTGTGTGTGTGTGTGTGTGTGTGTGTGTGTGTGTGTGTGTGTGTGTGTGTGTGTAATGTTGAATACTACAAGTTTTGAACGCTGGAGTTTTGTGAGTTATAAGACAGATTCCACCGTCAGCAGCAATCGTGTACTTTCGTCTTTTTTTTTGCGCGCGTGCGTGAGAATACCCAATGTGGTTGGAATAAAAGCACAGCGACGCAATAAAGACAGCTTCATAATCAATCGCCCGGATTTTGGACGCAAATATGAGTTCATTGTTAACCCATCGCCGCCAAATAAAGATTGCTTTTGCAAAAGACAAACAGGCAGGGGAAGGATATGTATTCTTCGGACCACAACACTGCTTGTCTGGTCAGTTTTCTTACCCTTTGCACAAAAACGCAAACACTCCCGCAGCAGAAAACTAAGAACATCTTAATCGCATTGGGACGCAGCAGCACCAAGAGCGGCTATTTTTGGTCGTAATTTAAGGCACCGCAGCTATTTCTTTCCCTGTGGTTGCAAGCTCGGACATAAGTTTGCTAAGGGGCTTGTTCAGGCTGAGGCATTAACCTCAAAAGGGTTTAAGATGATAATCTTCGCTGGAAAAACTCGTAAAATTTGTGCCCTGGTTATGGAAGTTCTAGAAGTTCAAGGAACTTGCCACTAAACTAACATCGCCAGTATTTTTTTGTCTTTATATGCATTCTACCGCGCATTCTAACACCAGAGCAAGTTTTACAATCTGTATCGGCGTTTGGAAAGAAAAAAATTGCACATACAAACAAAATGCTGGGTAAACCGGTGCATAAATGAATTTTCATCGCTTGCCCACAAAAGCCCATCTATTTTAGGAGTCTATATTCTTATTAGTCGTCTACCACTTCATCTGCGTCCATCTCAGCTCAACAACATAGATATCATGAAAATAATTAAGAGAGAAGTTATAGATAATAAAAGAAGATAATCTTGCACAATACATGGGCTTCTATGGGCGATCCCCACTGTGTAAGGAAAACTGCAGAGAATGTTTACTACATTCGAATCATTGCGAAACCACGGATTTCTTAAATACAGAAGACGACAATGAGCGGACAGTGCCGCGGAACGGAGCTCTCAATGCGCCTGTCACCTGTAGTGTCCTTAATCTTATTCTTTTCGGAATGTCTCATTTTCATCGTTATCAGTTTATAACCGCCCGTGCAGCTATCCCTTGCTCTCGACCGTTGACTACCAACATCTCATGTACCCATGGAAGGCTCGTGCGTGTAAATCCTGGAAGTGTGAGGTAGCGATGACTCTCATGCGATGCAGCATACCCCGCTTAAGTGTTTACTTACGTAGATGCGGGATCAGTGCCACAAACCTTTGTGCGGCTTGTGGAGAAGTGGAAACATTGGAGCATTTCCTACTCTTTTGCCGGAGGTTTGCACAACAGAAGAGAACACACCTAGAAATTCCCATTACAAAGTTGGGACTCACTTTGTCGGTCCCGCTTCTCCTCTCCTTCGACGCGAGCGCCAGAGGTTTTGCATTGCATCAAGTTTCTGAATACCTCCACAATTACATAACAGCTACCGGCAGATTCCCTTGGTAATTCCAAAACTTCCGCATTTAAAATATCATTTAGGAATTTTATGTATTCAATTCTCTGATAATATCTCCCATTATCTTGTTGTTTTCTTTCCTCTTCAATTGTTCTGATATATCACCCAAGGCACAAGGATTAGCTTGAAACCAGTTTACCCTCTTGGCCCTCCTCACCGAACCCCGGCCAGTCCCCCGTCGTGGATATGAGGCATGTTACTAAGGCAACAACAAGAAGAACAGAGCGCTTGCGCTCAGCCAGCTTCGAACAGACAATACGACAACGGACAATTTTGCTCGGGGTTGCTACCCATCGGATTAGTGCCCACGCACTAAAAGTCAACAGAGCTACCTGTGTCGATAACCATTTAATAGAGGTAACGTATCGCAAGAACAAAAAGAAAAATGGCGGCCTTCTACGTGATACGTACGACGCTCTACTACAGTAACTGGAAAAAACCTTTGTGAGCCCTGCTATTCGAAATAGATTCGACGCGCATTCCGGGACCTGTAATCCGTGTCGCCAGCTTTCCTCTTTGATCGTGCTCGGCCAGGGGCTTAGGACAGCGTTCGCTTCGTCAGAACGGAATAAAAACTTATCCCTCCTCGTCTCTCTCACTCTCTTTTTTTCTGGATCGGCAGTTCCTTTTTCTCTGGTTCGCACCGCTGCCGCTATGATAATTAGCGTAGATGCCCAACGTTTGTGCCGGAAGATGAGGGACATTTTCTTTTCGCAGCTTCGTGCCATGGCCGCTATAAATAATAATAATAATAATAGTAATAGTAATTGGTATTTGGGGAAAGAAAATGGCGCAGTATCTGTCTAACTTATCTAGGCGGACACCTGAACCGCGCCGTAAGAGAAGGGTTAAAGGAGGGAGAGAAAGAAGAAAGGAAGAAAGGTGTGCCGTAGTGGAGGGCTCCGGAATAATTTCGACCACCTGGGGATGTTTAACGTGCACTGACATCGCACAGCACACGGGCGCCTTAGCGTTTTGCCTCCATCGAAACGTGGCCGCCGCGGTCGGGCTCGAATCGGGTGCCTCTGTTTTGCGTCCAGACGGCTGACGTGCGTGGCGAAGAGTGCACGCGCAGAGCTGTCCGTGGAAAATACAAACCAAACGAACCCGCCGCGGTGGCTCAGTGGTTAGGGCGCTCGGCTACTGATCCGGAGTTCCCGGGTCGAACCCTACCGCGGCGGCTGCGTTTTTATGGAGGAAAAACGCTAAGGCGCCCGTGTGCTGTGCGATGTCAGTGCACGTTAAAGATCCCCAGGTGGTCGAAATTATTCCGGAGCCCTCCACTACGGCACCTCTTCCTTCAACGATATATGAGACAGATACTGCGCCATTTCCTTTCCCCAAAAAAACAATATATTATTATTATTAACGAAAGGGCTCGCGTGTAGGCTCGATACCGTGACTTGACGGACGCCCGTCGCGGAGTGTCACGAATAAACGACCCTGCTGACTACGCGTGCCTGCGTGCGTGAGTTCGTCACTCTGAGGGGATGCTGACCGCACGTGCGCAGCCCTTCGCAGCAAAAAAAAAAAAAACTCCGAGAGCTCTGACCTGCGACGCGGAGCCGATCTCACACGGGATGCATAGCCCGCGTGCTTATAAAAGTTCGCCGCTTGTCCACAAAATGCGATTGAGACGCCAGGAAAGGTGCACGCAAACTCTCTTTCCCATTTTTTACGTAACAGAGTAAAAGCAAATTGTCTCTCTGGCGGTGTTACGCTGCTAATCGAAATCAGATGCTCGCTTCGTTACAGTCCAGCATTCGTGGTCCCAACGCGCAGCGGGCGTTTTCTGTGTGAAAACCTTGAGGACCTCATACCTGATATTCGATACCTGGTTTAATATCTGCGGCAAGTCCTTGGACCCAAGGTATTAAACTTATTTTTAGAATATGGCGGTGTGCTTGGCTTGAAGCACTATGGCACGGGTCGGCCCGGGGCATATTAGCGCGGCGGGTCTTTTCTTTCTATCTTTGCTCTCCTATCCTTTCTCTCTCCTACTTTAAGCACGCGGCAGCGAGCGTGGCTCGTCTTGAGCCAGTGGGCAGGCCGTGCACTTTCTCTTTCTTTCTTCCTATCAGCAACAGCAGCAGCAGTAGCTCGCTTGAGGAGCACATGCAATGATCCCACGGATCCTTTTATGCAAAACGACAATTTAAACAAGAAAGTTAAAACGCAGGACTCACCCAATGTCGTGTGGTGGAACGACAGAAAAGTCACACTGTGATGCCGCTTCGCCCGCTTTCCGAACATGTACAGTATTTGTCAAAAGTACACAGCCCAAGGCGTCTGCTCCTGAGCCCGGCAGCACGTCTGCTCTTGCATACTGAGGGACCCTATTCTCACGAAGGCGATAGGAACTTAAGTCCTCAAACCTCTCAAGCATAGGACTGTCGAATGCGCTTAAGAGCCCCGCCACACGACTTGGAAGCAAACCCCTTGGGCTGTGTATCTTTGACAAAGACTGTACATGAAGACGAGAAGAAAGGGATTCGTGTAGGAAGGTTTAGGCCGAGGTAAAAAACGAGATTGAGATTTAGATACTAGCTGCTTCCCGAGTTCGAACCCGACCGCGGCGGCTGCGTTTTTGTAGCATAAGCTACACTGGTCGAGGTTGACCAGTTTCGCGTGCATCCTGGAGAGTCGTGCTGCGCATGCGCGAGGAGCAGTGACGTCACAAAGGGGAATAAAAAAAGCCCTGTGTCGAAGCTGGGAATCGAGCCAGGGCCTCTGGCGTTTGAGGCATAGACGCTACCACTCCGCCACCACGGCTTTTCATCTTTATTACTTGTTTCGACAGTTTACAACCGATCACAAACATGTTCTGCGCTACATTCTCAAACGTCAAGAGCGGACATGCGTTTCACTCACGTGAAAAAATCAAAACTGTTTCAAAGAACGCAATTCTCCCATCAACTTGATAACTTCATCTCCAAAACATAGCTCCTTGAACACTGCACGCAGCTTAAATATGTTTTCTTCGAAGTAATCTCGGACAGACCGCGCATCTTCATCGCAGTGTCGTACAGGCATCTTACCTCGCCAAATGCTGTGCAGGCCAAGAAGGAAAATTACATCGTACTTATAAAGATCCGGCTCAACGTCCAGGAATCGTATCCCATACGGCGTCAAGGGTAAGTCTTTCTTTATTGTATACTGGCTCGATGCTTAACCGTGAATAAAGACGCAAAATAAATAAGCGCAAGGTATCCGACATAAGGAAGTTTAATATGCAGAGAATCAAGCATGCTCTAAAGAACGGAGGTAGCCTAAAAGCGGTGAAGAGGAAACTAGGCATAGGGAAGAACCAGATGTATGCGTTAAGAGACAAGGAGGACAATGTCATTAGCAATATGGATAAGATAGTTAAAGTAGCCGAAGTAGCCGAATGGGGTGGAGCGCTTATGGCAGGTTCTCTCAGATCATGAATAGCAGGTTACCAATATCCCTTAAGAGAAAAGTGCACAACAGCTGCATCTTACCGGTACTCACCTACGGGGCAGAAACGTGGAGGCTAACGAAAAGGGTTCAGCTTAAGTTAAGGACAGCACAGCGAGCCATTTAAAGGAAAATGACAAGTGTACCGTTAAGAGACCGGAAGAGGGCAGAGTGGGTGAGGGAACAAACGCGTGTTAATGACATCCGAGTCGAAATCAAGAGGAAGAAATGGGCTGGGCTTGGACAGGGCATGTAATGCGGAGGCAAGACAACCGCTGGTCCTTAAGGGTGACGGAGCGGATTCCAAGAGAAGGCTAGCGTAGCAGGAGCCGGCAGAAGGTAAGGTGGGCTGACGAGATTAACAAGTTTGCAGGCACAGGGTGGGCGCAGCTGGCAAAGGAAAGGGTTAATTGGAGAGACATGGGAGAGGCATTTGCCCTGAAGTGGGCTGTAGCCAGTCTGATGATGATGAGTGAATGCGCGCCTTTCATATATTAACTCGTCGGAACCACATGTCGCCGCGCTTGCGCTACGTATATATCCTGGCCTAGCAGGGCTAGGACATCATCCATTTTTATGGAGGCAAAGCACTAAGGCGCCCGTGTGCTGTGCGATGTCAGTGCACGTTAAAGATCCCCAGGTGGTCGAAATTATTCCGGAGACCTCCACTACGGCACATCTTTCTTACTTTCTTCTTTCACCCCCTCCTTTATTCCTTCCGTTACGGCGCGGTTCAGGTGTCCAACGATATATGAGACAGATACTGCGCCATTTCCTTTCCCCCAAAACCAATTACTATCATACTAGCTGGACGAATCTTGCGAATACTGGCCCCAACGGTCCCGCCTGCGCATGCGCAACAGAACCTGCGTGACGAGAGCACAAGCACGAACAAAATGCGTCAGAGCGCGCAGCCCGCAACCATCCTGAAATGTATATATTACAATCCCCAAAGAAAATCGCGCGTGGGAAGGCTCCCGAAAACGATGAAATTCGAAAAACTTCCTCAGCGCATTGAATTGGCTTCCTCGTTACTTTTTATTTTTCTGTCCTTCTTCCTGCTCCCTGGGCCAAGTTTCGCCCGACCCGAAGCTCCCAAGCCCCGCGAGTTTCAAGAACACTTCAGCCCTGACCCGGCTGGCAGCGCTACGCACGTGCCTGCACAGCGTGTCGCAATGCAGCCAAAGCCGAAGCCGGGCCGAAGCAACAGCGGGCGAGGAGGGAAGGCTGGCTGCAGCGGGTGCATTATTCATACTATACACCGCGGCTATCTTGGCACGCACCGGATGCAGTCCATACATTGTGCACGCTCTTATGAATATTAACGCGCATAGGCCAGGAACTGCGACCTGCGCCGCGCTCACTGCACCCCGAGGAGCTCGGGCCGAGCGGGTCGCCGAACCAGTATACCGACATGCATTAGCAACAAGTCGCGTCCGCCCATACCTCGGTCGTCCCGGCGCCGCGCGGGACCTCCTGAACGGTGGGGCCGCCGGTTCGCCTTTGTGATGGCTGCGCGAGCTTATATGACGCGGCTCTATGCCCCTGTGGTTGTTGTACAGTTGCTGGGATAGACTCATCTGGTTAGGACTATACCTTCTGCGTTGCGAGTAAGCGGTGCTGGAAGCGCAACTGCTATTGGCTACTGGGGGGCCGAGATGGTGAACGATGCTTTGAGAGGCACGAAGAGAGGCAGGATAACCATAAAACGAAACAAAAATAAAGTCTCTTACCTATTTGTTCAGGGTCTACGTTTATACGGTATACAAGTGGAGCAGTAACGCTCAATCGCGAATAAAACAGGTAAATCCAAAGAGAAAAACAGGTAACGGGCATAAGCCTGCAGGTTAAGCAACGCACTCAATAAACCCGCAGCACGTACTCTTTGCACCGTGCGCGAGCTAATAGTGCAGTATAGCGGTTCAGGTTTAGTGGAGCATGAAGCAACGTAGGCCGTAATGCGCGAGGGAAATGCTGATGGTATTAGTTATTTATGGTGAAAGATATAAACGCATGAACACAAGTTTAAAAATATGTGAAGTTATGGACCGCTCTGTAAGTGAAAAAAGTGTCACTGAAACACGATAATGTCGACGACATAATCCAGAGTTTGCTTGCACGGAATGAGTGGTACGATCGGAGCGCTTCGCCAGATGTTGCTTTCTTTCGATTTCTGCTTAAATTCTAAGGCATCGCTACTCACGAGGTCACATTAGGCAGGCTTTCAATGGCTTCGAACCGGAGACGCGAAATCACTCTAACGGAGCGCAAAATAGCGGAACACAGAATCCACCTCTTTCCCACGGCCGCTCGTCTCACCTGCCTTCTCCCGAGATGCATTGGTCGAAAACTCACGGCCGGTCTTGAGGGTAGCGCGCGCTTTTCTTCTTACGGCCTTCGCAATGGGCTCTGTTTTCGCCTCCCGCCGCACCTCGGTGGGGTCGCCACTGCGCCACCGCTCCGCCGCTGCGACCGCCGTTCACTCCGAAGGAGAACGTGCGCTCGCTCCCAGTTCGGTCCGCGTCAGTGGTATCCGTCAAGCCTTTATATTTTACCTCTTAAGCTTTACGCAAAGACCGCGTAGTCAGCCCCTTTGCCGTGGGAGAAATGTGAAACAACGGATTGACGTTTGCGCGCTCTCTCCTTGAGCCCGACTGTGTATGGTCGAACGTATGCTTCGAGCACAGACGTCAACAAGTTCTACCCTCATATTTGGCTAAAAAGCAAGGCTTTCAACTTCTATAGTTCGTCTTCCGGCAGGTTCTTTATTAGTGTGTAGAATGATATGCGGCATGTAATACTTGAATGGCAAGTTTCAAAGAGTAAAGGATTCTGCAGGGCAAATATAGCTCCTGAAATTTCAGGCGCAGCTGCTTGAAGTTTGCACAACAGCGGCATTACCAAGAATTCATGGTGCTACCCAGGAAAACGCGTCATGTCATTCGCGAAAGGAACGGTTATAGACGAGACGGAAGCCAACCCTAGCTGCAAGAGCAGAGCACGTTGCAAGCACGCGACGTCCAAGATCTCCTCTTGGAAACACCTTTTGAAGTTTGGCGGCGTCTCACGGCCGCCCGTTCCATGCCATGACAACGCAAAAAAATTAAGTCACTTGTTTACAGTAACTGCAAGCATGAACTAACCGCCAGCAAAGCAAAACTAGTTCAGAACTGTGCTCTGTCTCAATAAAATCAGCCTTCACGAGCGAACAGACTTATCTGACTGGCGATGACTACCAGCTTTGCGTCATTCTCCTGCATTTCTGCAGCCTCGTCATCGCTTTCGATAACACTCCCGAGAGCGTGAACCTTCCTCACGTCATTCAGGAAACGAAGTAGAACCCCAAAGAGTTTTCCGCAACCTAACGGAGCTCCACTAAACCTCACAGCCATGCGCGATACAGCTGGCTTAGCTTACAATGTAAGAAACTAAAAATTAAGTTTTGCGATGCTTGCATGTGAATAAAAGGCTCTGAATTTAAGAGAATAGAGGGCATTGGACATTCAACTGCATAGTCTGAGATATTTTACGAAGAAATTTAAACCAAATATTTTTAGTTAACTTCAGGACACGCCGCAGGTTGAATATACGTGGACGAGAAAAAATGGCGCTCTTTATGCTAGCTGAAGTCATTCATTGGAAATACATAATTTCTGAAATTGCAATACTCAGTACGTGTCAATATCTGTGGTAGCATACGCAGCTAGTACTGGTTGCTTCTGTTACGTTCTGACAACGTTAGTCAGGCCAGAATGACGACAAGAAAGCTTGCGTCCAACTCGAAAACTTTATTGGGCGAACTCGTCTCCTCAGACAGAAAGCAGTTCGGCGGCACAGCGACAAAATATGTGCTCGGTCAACTAAGCTCCGAAGGACGGCCGCTCTTGATCGGCCTTGCAAAATTTAAAAGTGACAAGGAACTTGAAACATTAGACGCCTAATGCGCTTAGGACAATTTTGAAGAGAGACTTGCGCGCGGCTACAGACATTCCAGAGAAATCTGGTGACCTCTCGTTTGACAAAGAAAAGCAGAAAGGCCGCGTGCCATTGGCGTCGAGCAGAGAACAATACATTGCAATGCTTCTTGACACTTGCTCGCACATTAGCGTATAGCATTCTTTTAAGATATCGATCGATACAGGCCTCTCGTTTGAGGAAGTTGTGATGTATAGCAGGGTGAAAATAAGTTCATTTAGGACGTGCTGAAAAGCGATATCGGCGTAATAAACTATACCCGCCGCGGTGGCTCAGTGGTTAGGGCGCTCGGCTACTGAGCCGGAGTTCCCGGGTTCGAACCCGACCGCGGCGGCTGTGCTTTTATGGAGGAAAAACGCTAAGGCGCCCGTGTGCTGTGCGATGTCAGTGCACGTTAAAGATCCCCAGGTGGTCGAAATTATTCCGGAGCCCTCCACTACGGCACCTCTTCTTCCTTTCTTCTTTCACTCCCTCCCTTATCCCTTCCCATACGGCGCGGTTCAGGTGTCCAACGATATATGAGACAGATACTGCGCCATTTCCTTTCCCCCCCAAAACCAATTATTATTAATAAACTACTATATACACCTCCCAGCAATCAATTTATTTGACAGTTCAACGACTCAAGTATCCTCTCAAGCCGCAAGCTATGGCGCTATCGAATTACCGGCTCAAGCGTCGTAAAGAATTTTTTCCACGATATAGTACATTTTTGTGGGACGAGCACAAAACTTTCGTTCTCTGAGTTTTCATGATCTTCCCCATAGCATTGACTTGTCATTTAATCACGGACCATAATATAAACGAGAGGAAGTGGTCAGAGTATTTCCCTCTGTATTTAAAATCACAAATGCTCGACATAGTTCTGAGGAATGGGAGAGTGATTCCTCATTTTAAATGTTTTCATCGAGCAAAGTTTGTGACGAAGGATCTGTGCACATGTGGACTGTGTTGCAGATACGCAGCTTAGGCATCTGCATTTCGTTTTCTTTGATTTCGGTGCTGCGCTCACCATGAACCAGCGGGCTGCAAAGCCAAACAAGGCAAAAGCCACCCGCCGCCGCAGATGCAGGCGGGGAGCGAGCGGTGGGGTCGTCGCGCCTCTAGCGGCGGCGGGCGGCGTAACTCCCGGAGAAAAACTCGCATTGCTTCCGCGGCGAATGTCGAAGGCCGTATGAAAGAGCGCGCGCGCCGCCCTCGAAACCAGCCGTGGAAAACTATGCCGAAAATTTGATAGCAAACCGCCGGCTTGTACCGTGCATATGCGCAGGTCGTGTTGGCGACAGGTCCGCTGAAAGCACACAGTGGACGTTGACACCGTGGACATTGTGCTGCATCGATTGTAGCACACACCGTGGTTTTTCACCTTTTTCCCAGGCATTATTGTTTTTCACTGCGCATGCGTAGTTGACCCCCCTGGAATAGGGTCGGGCCTGCGGCTCCCATGCACGTTTACGTTAGTTTCCATCTGATTCTCTGTGCAGCGGACGAATTTTCCGGCATTCCTTAGAGGTCCATATCCAGTGAAAAAGGCTTATTGAGACACCAGCGCAACGAGTCATGTCTATGCTCACGACCTCTTGTTATTGTTTTTGGCTAGTTTTCGCGTTTGCTCATTCATTCATTCATTCATTCATTCATTCATTCATTCATTCATTCATTCATATATTTAATCATTCATTCATTCATTCATTCATTCATTCATTCATTCATTCATTCATTCATTCATTCATTCATTCATTCATTCGGGCCGCCACGGTGGCTCAGTGGTTATGGCGCTCGGCTGCTGACCCGAAAGACGCGGGCTCGATCCCGGCCGCGGTGGTCGAATTTCGATGGAGGCGAAATTCTAGAGGCCCGTGTACTGTGCGATGTCAGTGCACGCTAAAGAACCCCAGGTGGTCGAAATTTCCGGAGCCCTTCACTACGGCGTCTCTCATTGCCTGAGTCGCTTTGGGACGTTAAACCCCCGTAAACCAAACCAAACCATTCATTCATTCATTCAGAGCTTCAATGCCACGTTTTAGGCAAACGAAATCCCTCCCCTAGCTTAGACAGTGACTCAGATACTGGCTCAGCTAGGTATGGTGTTCTGCTACCGAGTACAAGGTCGTCGGTTCTAACCCTGCCATGGTAGACATAAGTAGACGGCAGCGGTGTGCAAAAACGCTCATGCGCTGAGATTTCCCCGCGCGTCAAGGAACCGTAGCTGCTGAAATTAATCTGGAACCTTCGCCGACAGGGAAAATGTAAGTACTTCCAAAATGCGTGTACTGAAATATTTGATCTCTACGGAGGCCCGTAATTCCTTTCGCCAGTAAGTATTAAAGCATTAGCACTAAAATATTATATATATATATATATATATATATATATATATATATATATATATATATATATATATATATATATATATATATATATATATATATATATAAGGGGGAGCGGCCTATGCACAAGATTTAAAGGTATCCAATGTCTGCCACGTGCCAACACAGGAAGCTGGTTCTGAAAAAATAAGCAGTGAGCACAAACTACCGATCTTACACCCAG